>CM028132.1:145487500-145492500 GCA_016271365.2 Neoceratodus forsteri
CATAACTTTGCCACCGTGTAATATTTTTTCAATACAACACTGAAAGGCACATCTGTGAGATGTCGGCTGCGTTCCCTCCAAATTTCAGCCCAAAACTCCCAACGGTTATTTTGCAGTGCAGTGCCAAAGAATTGCTGTCATTTTCCCACAGACTGGAAAATTACTGTCGCAATTTGCGAAAGCTTTCACAAATTTGCGACACTTTCGTGAGCACGAAAGTAATTTGCGAAAGTACTTTTTCCAGAAATTTGAAAAACATATTTCTGGGGTGTTTTACCACAAAATAAAGACATGGCAAGCATCCTCAGGGCCCGACTAGGTGAATACAAAAAAAATTAGGTTGCTAGAGGGTCCCAAATTTAAATGCCAACCATTTTTCTGATCACCAACTGAAAACAAAATGGCCGATTTGCAAAAGTAACAGGCCCATTTATGAAAGTAAAATGCATTTGCGAAGTGTTGAACTTTTTGTTAACTTTTCCCATTGACTTATAATGGGAAACTGTTTTTGAATAACTTTTGAACCGTTTAATATTTTTCCAGAAATCTTGAAAGGCACGCCGAGGACCCTGGCTGCGTTCCTGAGAGATTTGGTCGATCCGCATAAACCATCGACCTGTAGGCGCGACCACAGAATTCCAGAAAGCGTGAACGCCACAGATAGATCATACTTAATAACTCCAGCAGTCATATCCTGACTAGTACGAAACTTGGCAGATCCCAAGGTCTATGGTTCTTGATCATAAATTCCAAATTTCAGGCAAATCCATCAAACGGTTGCAAAGTTTTGGGGTTTAAATATAGAAATGGCTCTCAACTTAACTATGTAGTATCATACATATTATTATATATATATATATATATATATATATATATATATATATATATATATATATATATATATATATATATATATATATATATATATATATATATATATATATATATATATACACACACACACATATACACATATATACACACACACACACACACACACACACACACACACACACAATTATATTTTTATGTATATTTTATATATATTTTATATTATATTATATATAAATAAAATTAGATCTAGGTTTACTGCAGCATTACATTTTTCCGTTGAACCGATTTGCCCCAGGAGCCCTCGACCAGGTGGATCGCCTGCTTTTCTCCGGCGGCTGCAACTGGAGAAGCCAGCCTGCCGTGCTACACTCCTGCCCACCGCTAGCACTCCTCGATTGGGTCACTGCCTTACAGCTCCTCCTGTGATTGGACTATGGGTCCAGCCTTGCTTTCCTCTGCACTTCTCTCTTACGGCTTTTTCTCAGTGGAACCAAAGACTGCTATTAATTTGTTCTACACCACCTGCCCCAAGCCCAGCCTCTATTAAATACTCTCCTAACCCCACCCTATCCCCTCTCCATTGGCTGCTGTTGCCCGGTATTGTTTTTTTAACAACTAACCGGTGGTTAAATCCTCTCACCAGTAGTTATACTCTTCTACTGTACCTTACCCTACTGACAGCTACCTCCCTAATCCTTTCCATTCTACCTTATTTGTGTCAGACTTGCCTTTGAATTTCCTGAATCTGTGCTTTTCCGCACTAGCTGTCACTCCCTTCAGATTTGCTCTTCTGCTTACCAACTTTGCTTGCCTTGGTGTGCTATTGCTCCTGGCTTTCACCTCAACCTGCTGTCCAAGAACAGCTTCTCCACCTACCCACTTTCCCGGCTGTCCTTTCTCTAAATTTTTGCCTCTCTGACCCTACCTCCCTAGCCCTGCACTTGGCTTTTTACCCACTGCCCTACTTAGCTAATACCTTTTTCAATTCTGTCTCTATGCTGTTGGGCTGATCAAGTAATTGCTGCATCAATACATTACCCTCCACTTAACAGTAACCCCCAAGTCGATCTGGCGGAATCCTCTTTGCACTCTTATACATTTTTCTGCCTTCCTAAGATTTACACTATTCTACTCGGACATTGGCTTCATAAACATTTACATGTATTCTATGGCACAGCTCTCCTTGAGATGCTTTCATCCTGTGCCTCGCCTGGGTTCACTTATCAGTACCCTCCTTTGGCCCACGCTTAGGGACATTGAGCTTAATCCTGGGCCCCTTTGCTCTATCTCTCTGTCCACAACTCCCTCTCCAATATCCAATACCTGCCCAAAGGTTTGCAAGCGGCACATATGAATATGTGCAGCCTCTGCCCTAAACTGGCTGAACTTGAGGCTGGACCCTGCTGATGACCGATACATTGTGTATATCTGAATCCTGGCTCAAGCCGTCTATTAAGCAGCATGAGGTTGCACTTCCTGGATACAACTGCTTCAGAAAAGATAGGGTGGGTAAAAGGGGTGCAGTTCTCATATACTCTCGGTCTGATCTGGACATCATTGAACTTCCTGATCCTAACACAGGTTCAACTCCTGTGGAGTTCCTATTCCTTTCCATTACTCTTGGTAACATCCAGAAACTTACCATTGGCTGTGCCCATCTTCCACTAAATAAGGTTTCCCTAGGTCTCCAATCCTTCCTAACCTCCCTAGCTAATCTACCTCACCACGACCTTATAGTTTGTGGTGACTAATATTGACTGGCTTCACCCAGATGCTGACCAAGTGTGTGCTTCCCTCGCCGACTCCAACTTTGTGCAATTCATTCATTCAGGACCCAACACTTATCAATACTAAAGTGGTAAGCACACTACTTGGACTGGATGGTCACTAATTGCCCTCAGAAGACTAAAGCCAAGGTAGTCCTCTCGACTGTATAAGTGACCATTCCCCAACGTTCTGTGCTTGAGAAATAACTGTCCCAATCACCCTCCCAAGATTCTCTGGTTTGGGACATGTCAAAGTTTAATGTCAACAGGTTCCTAACATCTATCAATAACACTGACTGGAGCCCTATCAGGTCTTTACCAGACATAAAAAAAAAAAAAAAAAAAAAAAAATCAAGCCTTGGACTTTAATTACCTCCCTCACTAAAATTATCAATCATCATGCCCTTTGAGAAAAAAAAAAACAAAACACAATGGACTGCCCTCCAACTGGCAAGTATACAGAAAATTCAGAAATAAGTGCAAGATTTCCTCCATAAAGCCAAGCTCCATTTCAAATCACTGCAAACCGAACACCTTTGCAACCCTAAGGAATTCTGGAGACAGATCAATTCTGGTAAAAGGAAATGCTGTGGAAGTCCTGAGCCTATTATCACCAATGGCACTACTCTCTCAGAGACCCCTTGTCCATTGCATCTGGGTTTAATGATTTCTTTACAGATATCCACAAATACACTTCGTCATTCAGCAACCTCGCCCGACTCATCCCCTTTGAACAACCCTGGTACTCTGACTGCATTTCATTTGAAACTGGCTTCCCTCAAAGAAGTCCAGAGGCTTCTTACCAATTTAAAATCAGAGAGCTCTGGTCACGACTCCTCGAGCCTAAATTTCTGTTGGGTGCTCCGGCCCTTGCTCGCCCTGTCTGTGATCTATTCAACTGCTCATTCCTCTGGTACCGTCCCAGACAAATGGAAGGTGGCAGTCATTCCTGTACACAAGGGTGGATCCAATACAGTTGTTGATAACTTTTGACCCATTTCCATCCTCTGCCCTTTGGATAAAATCCAAGAGCGAATTGTATACAATCACCTTCAGGACTACCAGCAACTTCACGCTCTGCTATCCCCATATCAACATGGTTTCAGAAGAAACCACAGTACCCTGACTGCCTTGATAAAGGTGACCTCAGACATTTTCCAGGCAATGGACCAAGGTTCTACCACTGGTGCCATCTTTGTCGACCTTACAAAAGCGTTCGACCTGGTGGATCATGGTCTTCTGCTCCATCAGCTTCATGTCCTTGGTCTCGACACTAGTGCACTGTCCTGGATCAAAAGTTACTGGTCCTGCCATTCTTCAAGAGTCAAATGGGCAGACTCCGTCTCCAATTCCAAACTCATAACACATGGTGTTCCTCGAGGCTCCATCTTGGGCCCAATGCTATTCTCACTATTCAATAACAACCTACCAAACTTCTGTGGTGGGGCATTCGTACATCTATATGCAGATGATGCAATCATCTATCGCTCTCCTCTCCTGATATTGATCTGATTAACCACGAACTTGCTTCACACTTTTCTTCCCTCGAGGATTGGTTCCAGGGTAAACATCTTGTTCTAAATACAAATAAAGACAAAAAATTTGCTATTCACCCACCTGTCCTCCTCCCAGCACACTCTCTCGCCTCTTACTATTACCTCTCTCAGTGGAGATATTCTAGAGTGTGTCCGTTCCTTTAAGTACCTGGGTATCACATTGGACTCTTCTGCTCTCTCAAATCACATGCCTCCGCTACAAAAGCTCTGAATGAGCTTAGCGGCCTCTATCTGATTGGTCCCTTCCTATCCTCTGCCTCCTGCCTTAAGATTGCCTCATCTTCCTAACACCTCTCCTAACCCACGGTGCACCTTTACTGTTCTCTACAAACCCTAAACCATATCTCCTCTCCAAGGCCTACCATAGGTGGGAAGGTTTGCTCTGGGGTTTAGCTCCCGATATCACCACTACAATGTCCTCTCCTCACTTGGCTGGCTATCCTACATATCTAAAGTAAGGTATTCTTCCCTTAGCCTCTTGTTTAAGCTGGTTCACAAATTCACTCCTGCTTGCCTCAGTGGGATAATTCGTCTTAGACAAGCTCCTCGTGCACTCAGATCGGCCTCCCTCCCCCTACTTATTAAGACTAGTATGTCTTGTCATTGCCCGCAAGTCTTTCTCCTTTGCGGCAGTATCTGACTGGAACTCCCTCCCTGTCCTGCTCCTCTTTCCCCAAGTTCCAAGCTACTCTGTATGCCTCACTCTTGGCCTCGGTAGCCTGCTCCTGCTTCTGCTGAGGTCTCATCTTCACTACTTACATACTGACATATTAAAAGCCCGCCAGAATAGGCCAAATGGTCTGTCTTGTCTGCTTGCCTTACCATCCCCCAACCCCAAGAGGGT